>BSBK01001333.1:0-12500 GCA_027943335.1 Chamaecyparis obtusa | reverse complement strand
GGGTTCAATGAAGTAGAATGTTCTAAACTCAAGAAGAAACACATGAAGAAAAGAATGAAGAAAGACCTACTCTTGAAGAAAGACCTACTCATGAAGAAGCTAAAGAATAGATAAGACCTTTCAGAGGTAGATGCTTTGGATGCAAAAAAGTTGGACATATGAAAAGAGATTGCAGAAGTAAAGGTACCTATAAACCCTTACCAGCTACTATTTTAATTGTAATGATTATGGACACAAGAAAGAAGATTGCAGAAAACCAAATCAGTCTAGGTATAAGCAAGATTATGTTAGAGGAGAATCAGTAGCCAAGATCACATGTCAAAAATGCAACAAATTTGGACACACTGCAAGATATTGTAAGATACAAGTAAATCAGAATAGAAGGATACCTCCTACATATTACAAACGCAACAACCTTGGACACATAGCGAAGTTTTGTAGATACAATGGAGAGAACAATAGAAGAGGACCAAGAAGATCAAGTGAACCGAGAGGACCACCTCTGTGGTTATAAGAAAGAATATTGGTGATAGTGGTAAGAGTCTTAATGAGTAGATGAATGAGTTTGAGAATCATTTCAAGAAATTAGAGAACAAGGAGGATGACAAGATATGGAAGGTGAAATTCTTAAACAAGGCATCAGTTCAGGGAGAGACAATAGATGATATTATGTCTTTGCATGATGATTTTTTTAAGATGTAGACCTAGAAGGATGCATGGCCTTAAGGGGATAATTGGATGTAGAGAACAAAATATATCCAACCCCTGTATATGTAGAGTAAGATCATGTGAGCTTAGGTATGGTGTGTGTAGACACTATGGAATCTATGGATGAGAGCGCAACACTTGGAGATTCATTTTCCATGTTCACAAGTTTTATGTTGATTGGATGAGATGTGAAGTTGAGCTACTTGTGTTTAATGCAATCACTCAACTTGCAAAGGATAAAAAGGTTTGGAAGATATCATTTCTACACCATTTGTTGATCAACAACTAAGGAGAGTAGAATTGTGAAGCATTTCAAGTCATCTAAGAGAGAGATTGTGTGATCGTGTGAAGCAAAGATCTAGATTTTAGCGCATTAAAGGTATTTAGACCTATGCTCATTGAGAAGTTATGGATGCACCAATAGTTTATTATTTCATGGATAGACCTAGGTATAATTTTAAGAGACATCCATTTAAGTCTTGTTAGGATGATCTGCAAGGAGCATTTTCACAAACTATTATCGATGTATTGCACGTTGAAGACATTAGGGCATACATACATTGCAAGTATGAAATCATTGGAGATGTAAATGTTTACAGTGAATTGGAATCTATGATAGAAGTAGATGGATCTATGGTAGAAGAGTTCAAGCACCTACAAGACCAATATATCATTAAACTAACCCTACTCATAGAATTCACAGAAATAGAATGGTTCAAGATTATCCTCAGTAGGATACATGATCAGTTTGTTTGGATTGGAGAACAACCAGTGAAAATATGTGCACAAATGATCCATGATATAACAGGTCTTGATAATGAAGGATCCCTTCTAGTTGTAGAGAAGAACCTAAGGAAATAGGCAAAAACCCTAACCCATTCCAAGTGGGATAAGAGGGTGATGACAGTCAATGACATCTTTCAGCAATATGTTAGGTTGGTAGCAATGTTTTTAGGCTACAAATTGTTTTATAGTAGAAGATTAAACTCTATATCAGCTGGAGTCATCATGATGTCATATAGAATGGTGAACAAAAATAAGAAATATAACCTTTGCCAAGTTCTAGCACAACAGTTCCTAGAGAATGTAAAGGCCATAAAGAAAGATAAATATAAAGCATTTAGGTTTGGGTCATTATTAGTCCATATGTACATTAACATCATTCACAAGTTTCTTGGCATGCATCCTAGGGCATGGAAGGGTAATGTACCCACTGATTCATATTTTAGAGAGTTACAAAAGACAATATAAGAATTGGGTTGATGGTGAACTATTTGATATGACAAAAATCTTACAAAGGAAGATGAAGGAAAGGTATAGAATACCTAAAAAAATTATTGAGAAGTATGAGGACACTATTTGTTTCATGGTTGAAACTGATTACATTTATTTTGAGGTAGTCAAACCAAGAATGAAATGGTGTTACCCTATGGGGTATAAAGTCAGTGTTGAAATGTTGACTATGCAAGTTGATCATGTAATAGCAACAAAAATAGGCCCTATCCAAGAAAAATGGGGAAATTATAGGGAAAAGTCTGAAAAAGTCAGAGAAGAACAAGAGAAAGTTACAAGGAAAAGGAAAATTACTAAAATTGTTGAGGATATCACTGCGAAGGTAGGAATCACTAAGGAACAGTTGATAAACATAAGAAATAAGATGGAAACATCTTCAAGCATGGTCATTGATGCTCCTACTATTGATTTTTTTGACTTGTTAGTTACACAAGAGGAGGCAACACAAGAAGTTATGCCTGTGAACATTTCTAGAAGATCCACAAGAATCTAGTAAGCAGGAGAGTCCTAAGGAGAAAGAGGTAGAAGTGAAAAGGAAAAAGAAAGAAGAAAAGGTAATTGAGAAAGTAGAAGAGAAAGAAACACATAAGGATCCACAAACCTTGTGGAAACTAGACCTTAATTCACTATAGAAGAGAGTGATAAAAGATGGTAACTTGAAGACAGTCGATAGGTACTATGAGAGATATGGTTATAAGGATCAAGAAATTATTGAAGACACCATAATTGAACACTTGTTAATCTTCAAGAAAAATTTGTTAGAAATCGAAGGGAGTATCCCTAAAGAACTGAATAGAAAAGTGGAAATCAAGAAGTAGTTGGCATAGTTATAAGATGAAAACATAAGGAATAAAGCTATTGATGACATGTTACCTTTTGTCTCAATACAAGAAAGGGAGAGGATAATAAATGCATTAAAACCCATATTGAGGACAAAGGCCAAACTAGTAAAATCATGGCTAGGAAATATGATGAAGTGATTGAGGACACTCAAAAGGCATTAGATCAAATCCTAATGAGTGATATTCCAAAGAAAAAATCACCTCCTAAGGTCGCCAAACCTACATCTTTTGGATTAGGAGAAATTTCTAAGGTAGTAGAAGGAAGTGAGAAAACTAGCATGCAACCAAACTTCTTTGTCTCTGGTGTGCCTGTGACCTTGACACTTTGCATGATGTAAATGATCCATTTTTGGATAATTTGGATAGTGCAATGGAAGTTGAAGTCCAAGGACAGGTAGAGGAAGAGAAAACAAAGGATAAACATGAAGAGAAATCATAGGAAAGGAAGGAAGAAGAGACTGAAACAATAAAGTACCTGAGGTCATTATAGAGAAAAAACCATAACCTAACACCTCTTTATTGCTGGAAAGTATGGCCAAACTGGTGAGTGATGATGTCTATAGCATGGATGAGGATGAGCTTATGAGGCTATCCTTGATGGCCTTCACTAAGGCTAAAGAAAGGTCAGTGCAGAAAGGGGATAAAAGAGTAAAGGTAATGACTAGGGCTGTACAAATAGTACACAAGTTACTTCCTACACTGATTGACCTTCAAGGAAAGGATGACATTGATAATCTAGGTATGGTACTAGATAGCTTTGAGAGTCACTTTGACTCATTGCTAAAAACTGTATAAGAAAAGGCATAGAAGAACGTTTTGGAGAAGAAGTTGAGACAAGTCTGTCAGTCCATCTCATGGCATTTAGACATTCTCAAGGCTACTACACTTAAGGAAAATAATTGCATAGCACAAGGAAAAAGGATTTACAGTTACTTCATAAGTCCTTGCAAGCATGTAAATAATATTAAAGACATCATAGACAAGGATAGGGCTACTCTAGACAGTTTGATGGACAATTGTGAAACATCTTCACTAACTGTGGGCGAAATGGATAAAGAGGCATCCAAGTTGTTGGAAAAAATTAGTGTTTTGGAAATAGAGAAAGGGAGAGTTGTAGAAAGATTTGGCTTGTTGAAGAGCCTTTTAACCCCTAATATTTTG
This sequence comes from Chamaecyparis obtusa, assembly GCA_027943335.1. Classification (NCBI taxonomy): domain Eukaryota; kingdom Viridiplantae; phylum Streptophyta; class Pinopsida; order Cupressales; family Cupressaceae; genus Chamaecyparis; species Chamaecyparis obtusa. Next base: position 8,496 of record BSBK01001333.1, on the reverse strand, counting down.
ATGCTTGAGACACTATCTATCAAAGATGGAAAAGGTTGAAGGTTCAATGACTATGTCTACACCTACTGAGCTTAAGACATCAAAAACAACATCATATGCATTGAATGGATTGATCCATGTTAGTGAGCTCTTAATCAAATCATGGGCTGAGGAAGTAAAGACCTTGGAAAACTCTTTCCAAGATATCTTAAAGTTGGCAAGTAAGCACTAAGTCCTTTTTGTGCTTAAGTTTTTAAATTTTGAATGTACCTTTGTCATTGATGTCAAAGGGAGAGGAAGAGAAAAAGAAAAATGAGGAGGGTAAAATTTTAAAAAAAAGATAAGAGAATGAATAAGAAAAAAAAATGTAAATACAAAAAAAGAGTATATAAAAGAAGAAAAGAGAAAAGAAAAGAAAATTTCTATGTACTTAGTTAAAGGTAGTGCTTTTAACACTTAGTCATTGTTGTAAGTGTTGCAATCAATGCCAAAGGGAGAGATTGTTGGCAAGTGATGTTGTGGAGCACTAGGAATCACTTGAGGGTTGTCATTCATGGCAACACTTATGCTGGAGTGATTTCATGCAGACAGTTCTGCTACTGGAGTCACAGTCATAAAAATGACTAAGTCCAAAATTAGGGTAACAAGGTACAGTGTTATAGTTTTGGTTAGCGATGGAAATGTATGAGGTATTATGGCCTATGAAGCTAGTAGAATGTATTTGGGATATGTATATGCTTTAGTTAAGAGCACATGATTTTTTGTGATCAGATTAGTGAGATTCAATGATCTGAAGGTATGCAAAGATAGAGAATCAGTATAACAAGGCATATGAGTAGTTGTGAAGATTAAGGAAAGGTTAGTGGATATGGTAACTTGCTAAGTCAGGTGAATGAAGTATATTTCTAACACTTGGGTAATATAATATTTCCGACTCCATACTTGTCATTTACATAATTAATTATTATGTTTTGTATGGTATTTGTGAAGCTGATTGGATGGAAGATTTTGTATAAGTATAGAATGATTTTGTGGAAGTGAATATATGTATGGTATGTGATGATGAAGCAAGGTTGTGAATCTGAGATCAGAGAGAAGATGTGAGATTAGTAATAGACATAACTATAACTAGAACTATCTAAGCAAGATAAGTTCTTGTATTGTTCACATTTTGGAGAACTCTTTGTGACAGTTTTTTATTGTAAGAGTAGTTTTCTCACCACCTTTAACCAAGTATTTTGTATACCCCTAACAAGGTTTTGTATTCCTCTAACAAGGAAATGTACTATGTAATAATCAGCTCCTAATAGGGCTAGATCTCCTAACAGGGATATAATATTTTAGTGCATAGTTGTGGGTACCATCCCCACCAGGGCTTTCCCTTGGCCAAGGTTTTCCTTGAGAACAAATCATGGTGTCATGAGTTATGTGTTGTGTTTTAATGTTCTTTTCATTTCAACATTATTATGGTTTATTTATAATTGGTTTAATTTAAATTAAAGCTCAGCAATACTGATTCACCCTCCCTCTCAGTATTACCTAATCCTAACAAATATGTCCTAAGGCCCCTTAGGACCCATTAATGTATCCCAAACCCATTAATGTATCCCAAATCCCATTAATGTATCCTAGAACACACTAATACATGCACAAAGGGACCTTAGGATCCCTTATGACATCTAGGACCTCTTAAGACATTCTAGGACCCACTAATGTATCTTAGTCCCCTTAGGAACACTTAAGACATCGCATGACCCCATTAGTGTATCCTAGGATCCCTTAGGATATCTTAATACACCTAGGACCCTTAGCACCCCTTAAGACTCATATGAACCATTACTGTATCCTAGGACCCATTACGACCCATTAATGTATCCCAAAGCCCATTGATGTATCCTTGGATACATTAATACATGCACAAGAGACCTTAGGATCCTTAAGATATCTAGAACCCCTTATGATATCCTAGGACCCATTAATGTATCCAAGAACCCCTTATGACTAATTAAGAGACATAGGACCCCTTAAGACATCATAGGAACCCTTAGGATGACTTATGACACCTAGGATCCCTAAAGATATTCTAGGACCCATTAGTCTATCTTAGGACCTCTTAAGACACCAAGGACCCATTAAGACCTCCAGGACCCATTAATGTATCATAGGATGCCCAAGGACCCATGAATTTATCTTGAAATGCCCATTAATGTACCCTAAGACTACTTAGCACCTATAAATGTATCCTAGGACATATTAATATATACAGGGACCCCTTAGGACCCCTTAAGACACTCAAGAGACCTTAAGACAACCTAAGACCTATTAGTGTATCCTAGGACCCCTTAGGACTAGTTAAGACACTTAGTACCCCTTAAGAAATCCTAGGACAAATTAATGTAATTATGTATCCTAGGACCCCTTAGGACCACTTATGACACTTAGCACATCTTAGGACATCCTATGACCCATTAATGTATCTTAGGATCCCTTAGGACTGCATAAGCCACCTAGGACCCCTTAAGACATCCTAGGACCCCTTAATGTATCCTTGGATTCCTTTCTACCTGTCAATGTGTTCTAGGACTCATTCACACAAATTATTGTATGTTAGGATCCCCTAGGATCCATTAATGTATCTTATGAACCATTAATACATACGGTGACACCTTAGGACCACTTAAGGCATCTAGTACCCCTTAATACATCCTACAACCATCTCCATCTCATCTCTCCCCCCTACTTACCTTCTATCTATCACTAGTTCCTTTCCCTCATCTTACTATACCATATATATATATATATATATATATATATATATATATATATATATATATATATATATATATATATATATATATCACACACACACACACAAACAAAACTCTTTCACTCTCTCCTCTCCCTCCTCTCACCATCTCTTCCCCAATTTACATATATATGTCTATATTTGTGTATATGGATTTATATTTTTAATGTTTAAAAATGCGATTGAGGTTTCAAACATTAAAAATAGGATCACGTTTTTAAACATTAAAAACATGATCACATTTTTAATGTTTAAGAACATGATCATGTTTTTAATGTTTAAAATTAAATCAAGTTATTTGAATCTAGGCTTGATAATTACTGAACCATAACCCAATCGAGCTATTTGAATTTAAAAGAAACCTGACAAGGTTATTGGAATTTTAGGTTTTTTTGAGTGGGTGGCCACTTTTTTGCACACCATCTTGGTGCACTTACCCCTATTAAGAGTGGTTGGTAGTGATAGTATATATTCTTACTAGTGATCCACGTGAAATCAATCTACATTTTATTGAGTTGGTTGTGATATTATTATTGTTTTTATTATGAATTATATGGTGAAGATTTTATATCAACATCACAAGCAAATAGATTGGTTACTAGTGAATTCCAACATTGATCAATCATCATCAATTTATTTTGCACACCTTGCCTACTAGTCATTCTCATCCGATCAATTTGTCTATTTTTCTTATCATATTTGAAGGTTTTGGTTCTATCTCTACATTTTTAATACTAGTTTTCTATTTGTTTTACACAACATTCTTGTTTAGTCATATTGAAAGAGGGGGAATTATAGGTAATGGAGGGATTAAATCATTACCCATCTTAGTGGGCTTCACTTATTTTCATATTTGTATAATCTTGTTCCTCTTCCTATCATACCTCTTTAAAATATTGCTTAGAAAAATAATGGGTTTCAAGTCTTAGGAATTATTACTATGCATGTTGATGATGACATCTTGGAATCTATTGTTTATTTTGAGAGTCTGCATGCTTTTTGAACTCAAATTTGAGAGTTATATGGAGATATTGATACTCAACCTTTCCTAGATGATCCTATTGTATCTCTTCATTCTTCATCAAATATATAGTATTGTTATGACCCTTTTGAGGTTTTTGACACTTTAGCTAAGGTTACTTCAAAGATTTTTTATTCTTCTTCAAAAATAGTTTCTCTGGATTTACTCTCATTGACTTCTTCTCTAGAATCGCTAATTCAATTTTTCATCATTCATGAACAACAAATCCATCATTATCCTTCAAATTTATTGGAGGCCACATTTGAATGTATTCATCTTTGGATCTTGCTCCATATCATTTTTTAAATGGTTCCATTTTGTCACCTTGTTGGTTTGCACGAATTGTGGCATCCAAATTATTCATGGAAAATGAGACACATGAGAAATTTTTAAAGACATCCTCATTCTTCATGTTTCCATATTTCATTTCATATCTAGAATGTGAAGTATACCCGCACCTATGCATGGTTTTGTTTCTTCCTAAGGAGAGATAATTTGTTTGTAAGCATTGGATCTTGTTTTATCTTTGAGTTCTTACCATTCTTGTAGGAGATTACTCAATATGGGGGGCCTATATAGTCTCTCTATTTCCCTTGTATAGGGGGTACATCATTTTTATTCTCATGATGGATGTAGTTATTAAGGGGCTATTGATCATGTGAGACCTCCATACATCACTTCATCACATATCTCTTTCTTGGAGAGGATTTTTTTCCCATGAGGTTTTCTCCTTTACTTCATTTGTGAGAGATTAATTGCATGATTAGTTATGCAGGCAGATCTAACATGGCCTCATAGTCGGGACCCATATATTGCATCTTCATAATATCCTTGCATAACTTTTATAATAGTTTCACTCCCTAAGTTTCACTTAAGGGGTGGTGTTAGAGTAAATATAATTTACTCTAATTAAGTTTACTTAGGATAGCACCATAATAGCATATGCTACCATCATTTGATGATAGTTATCTTAGGTGGACCATTTGATATTTTACATCTTTCATTTAATATTTGTAGTAGGGTAGTTATAACTACTCTCTCCAAACTTATTCCCACATTGGTTGTGTTTATAATCTCTTGGGTGTTAAGTACTTTATATACTCACCCATTGTTGGGTGAACCAACAATAGTGGGTTACACTTTTTTGCTGGAAGGAGTTCCTCATTTTCAAAAAAATCCCAAAATATATGGGTTTCGATCAGAAGTGGGTTTCGGAAGTCATTATACTTCTGATCAAAACCAAAAAACTTTAAAACAAAAGTAAGATTTATGTAGGTTTTGGTCGAAACCTAGTTACGATTGAAACCTTCAATGCAATGGGTTCCAATCGAAACCCATAATGCAGGGAGTTCCAATTGAAACATCCCATATATGGGGGTTTGGTTAAACAAAACCCCACTGAAAATGATAGTGGGGTTTTAGAGCGAAAGAAAAAGTGATTGTGGGATTGTGACATAGTGAGTGAAAGCACCATTGTTATCCAGGCTTTTTACATGTTAAATTTTGTAAAATTGTACATTAAATGTCATTTTTTTAATATATACATATATGTGTGTGTATACACATATATATGTGTAAACACACACACATGAACACATGCACACACATATATGTATCTATACAAATACACACACACACACACATATATATATATACATATATACATATATATATATATATATACATATGTATATGTATACATATATATGTATACATATACATATATATGTATACATATATATATATATATCTATAGATATATATGTATACATATATATATGTATGAATGTATACATACATATATATATGTATACATATATATATATATGTATACATCTATATATATATATGTATACATCTATATATATATATATGTATACATCTATATCTATATATATATGTATATATATATACATGTATATATATATATATATATGTATACATGTATACATATATGTATATGTATACATATATACATATATATATAGATATATATGTATACATATAAACATATATACATATATACATATATATACATATATACATATATACATATATATATATACATATACATATATACACACACACACACATATATATATATATACATATATACATATATATACATATATACATATATACATATATATATATATACATATACATACACACACACACACACACACACACACATTTATATATGTATTGATGCAGGAGCATCCTGGGTGTAAGAGCAATCTTGCATCACCCAAAAATATTTTTGTTTTTGTATTCAATAAGGTCTATCTTGTGCAGAGTTGCTATTTATGGAAACTTGCTATTTTTAGTAAGTTGGTCTTACGATCTCGGAATGTTTGATTTTACATATGGAGGTTCATCTCAGTCATATCAGCCTACCAGCAAAGTTTCATGGCTAGATCAGGTGTAGTTTTGAAGATATTGAAGATTTTCGGTATTGGCAGTAGGGTACAGAAACTTCAAACTCAGTTTTGAAGGCTTTAGAGGCCTCGGATGAGGTTGAAAATTTGGGTGACAAGCACTTTGCACTAGTCAAGCCTGTAGAGCACTTCGTGGCATTTCCAAAATGGGGTTATAAAAGCCAATCAGGTCAACAGGCGATGACTTATGGTCTTCAGAAGTTGGGTCACTTGAAATGGCGAAAAATAATTTTTCTTCAAAATTTTTGTTTGGGTTTCAAAACTCATTTTGAGTTGACTTTGATGTAATAAATTGTAAAATAAAATAATTCTAAGTTTGGTCGGCCCTAAGGGCTAAATTTCTAGAACCTTCTTGGGCGGTGGAAATTGCCTATATAATGAAGGCACGTAGTGTTGTCTAGGGCAGTTCTGGGTAGTAGATCTAGGTATTGATTCGAGGCTTTGTCCTACAGAATATTGTAAGGGAATGCCCATGTGGCTTTGCATATTGTAATTCTGAAAGTTTGTAATTCCACATTTGTGGAGATAATAAGAAGCCAATTTTCTGTTCTTGCATATTATTGTTTTTGTTTCTCTATTTCTATTATGTGCTTGTGGTATTAAGGGGAGTACCCTTCATCAAGTGGTATTAGAGCAGGAGTTCTTGAGTGTGTAAACAAATCACTGACTGTGAGACAGTTTGCACCAGGACCGTGGTTAGGGTTTCAACGCGCATCGTGAAAATGCCTCCAAGAAGAGAATGTGGCAGAAGAGCTGGTGCTATGACACCTGAGGTTAGAGAGCTGCAGAGACAAGTGCGAGCATTGCAAGAAGAGATTCATAGAGGAATGAATCTTAATGTCAGAGATGAAAGTGAGGATGAAGCCGAAGTTGTGAACCAGGAGGAAGAAAGACTTTTTCGGGTGATTTCCAAGATTGGGAAAAGACCTAAGATTGAGGTTCCTACATTTTCTAAAAATCTTAACCCAAGGAAATTGATCCACTGGATCAATGAATGTGAGGAATATTTTCAGTATGAAGATGTTGAGGATCCTGATAGAGTCAAATTTGCAAAGGCTAGACTGAAAGGTCATGTGAAGATCTGGTGGCAAGAAATTCAATTGGAGCAAAATAGAAGAGGGAAAGATAAAATCACAAGATGAGATTGGATGGTAGATAAATTGAAGCGACAGTTCATTCCTATTGATTATGAGCTTGACCTACTAAATAAAATGGAAAGTTTGAAGCAAGAAGGAAGATCTGTTTAGGAGTATACAGAGGAGTTCTATCGACTCCTCATCAGAACAGGCCATGCAGAAGTTGATAAGGAGAAAGTTGCTCGATACCTTAATGGGTTAAGGCCAAGCATTTAGGAGGAGTTGAATGTAGTTTGAATGAACAATATCAAGGAGGCATACTAGTTTGCCCTAAAAGTAGAGGAAAAGCTGAACAAGAAGTTTGAGAGCAGACAAAATGAAGAGGTCATGGTGGAAGATCTGGTGGATGGTCATATGGTGGCCGAAATGAAGATTCGAAAAAGAAGGATGAGGCCAGTAGTAGCCAAAATCAGAGAGGAAACAATTCCAATCATTTCCAAGATCAGAATAATAGAGATCAAAGAGGAAGAGGAAGAGGACAAGGTTCAGGAAGAGGAGGCTTCTGTGGAACATGTTTTCACTGTGGAGAAGAAGGTCATAGGGCATTTGAATGTCCTCAGCGCTAAGGTAGAACAGACAGGAGAAATGAAGGTCAACCCAGAGTTGCACATGTAGATGAAGATGCTAGATCATCAAATTCTAAAGATACTGAAAGAGGAGAAACACTGATTAACAGAAGAGTCCTATTGAGTGGTGAGAATGAACCTAAACAAAGGAGGAGCCTATTTCACACTAGATGCAAGTGTGAGGGTAAATGCTGTGATGTGATTATCGATAGTGGAAGCACTGACAATTTGGTGTCAGAAGAGATGGTGACAAAGTTGAAGCTCAAGAGATAGAAACACCCACATCCATATCGGATTGCCTGGGTTCAGGATGACCACAAGGTCATGGTTAGTGAACAGTGCCTGGTAAAGTTCAAGATCAGCGGGTACCAAGATGAGGTACTATGTGATATAATATCTATGGATGCATGTCATATGTTGTTAGTTAGGCCGTGGCAGTTTGATAGATGTGTTGTACATGATGGTCGTGCGAATACCTATTCCCTAACAAAGGATGGAGTGTGACATAAGCTAAAGCCATTGAAGGAGACTGAAGAAAAGGTATGTGGTA